>JAQJVL010000014.1:5735153-5756391 GCA_035578905.1 Stictocephala bisonia
AATCATCTTCTCTGTGTAAACAACCTGTTCAATTATTTTACCACACCAGTAAGTATAATTATTATGTATTCTCAGTTTTTACCACAGATAAGAAAGAAACAGAGTTCGTATCCAATAGTGTTCTGAATGTGTGTCGATTGAGAGTGTCGAGTAGTTATTTCTCCAGCTTGCCATAAGATAGGAAGGCCATCGCCTTAGCCTCCTTTATTCCTACCAAATCCTCAAGGATAGACGTTGAAAATAGTACTACAGATGTATAAAGATATAAATTACTGTAATATATTTATAACTGCCACTGAGGCGTTCGCTATAATAAAGCGACCTCTTTTTCTTTTTCGTCTGTCTACTTCGTGGTTATACCAACCTTAAATCTGTGGGTTCAACAATATGTACCCTATTTATAATATTTTCTTAACAATTTAATGTAAATTTACATTAAATTTATGTTAAATATAAATTAATATCGTTCAAAAAAGGGGTTAAATAGAACACTTCGGTTGTATTATATTAAATTTAACGAGACTAGTGTTATTCGAAATGACTTAACGTTACACAGAAGCAGATATGGAATTGCGCAAAGAGATACTTGTCTGGATGAGTAGCTCTTCAGAGGAAGACAAAGGAATAGGAAACAATTATACGGACGGTACACATTTGATTTTACCACTTGTGCCACTTATTAGATTCATTAAATTTTGTTTTCAAACCATAACACTTTATTATTTATTACAATGTTAATATTCACTTTTTTCACATGTTGCATTATTGTGATTTTTTTTACCAATATTTTAAATGTTACCTGATAGTTAAAATGCGTGAGCTAATTTTATTTGCACAGTAATCTTGAACTTTTGTTCACTTGTGTCACTATTTGCTTCACTGTTTTTTGTCGTTTTGTATTTTGCTTTTCTTTTTACTTGTATCTCCAAAATGAGTAGGGTATTACAAGCACTTTCTTACCAAACTATAATTTACAAACGGAAATAAATTTCAATGCTGAAAAAGTGCTTCTGTGGCTAGCTGATTTATGTGGTCACTTTGATTAATTAGTAGGCTTCCTCTAATGCCTCTCTCGATCAACATGTACATATATAGGTTTGGCATTTTTATGGTATTATTTTGTAGGCCAACAACACATAATAATACATTGATCCGACGCTTTAAAAGTGGCCTTCTGAATGCACCTGTGAGAGTGAGATGAGCTGGGTGGTGGAATTGACATATAGAACTTCCCCCAGTGTGTTATTCTATTTAAGAATCTACAGAGGCTGTCGGCTATGTTGCTTTTAATCCCAAAAGAACAACGTTACTTGCAAATGCATTGTTTTTCGTTATTTATTGACCAAAAGTTGCATATGAGGAGGCATTTTAAACGTTATCAAATTGAGCATTGGGTTTACTTCTGTATGTTCTGAATACACACCCCCAGTTTTGAAAAATAGGTGAAAATAAAAACTTCAAACTAAATAGTTTGTATATTTTTTCCGTAAAACTAATTAATAATTCTCGAAGAAATTCCAACGTGCAATTTCACTCCTGATCAAAAGCAATTTGTTTGGAAAAAATCCGTTTAAAAATAAGTGTTTAATTACGATACACGTGGTATGTCCCGTTCGAAAATAACATTGTTCTTATGGGATTAAAACCAACATGACCGACAGCTTCCGACAACCTTTGCAGACTCTTAATGTTGTCATGGCAACTAGGAAGACAGTAGGGCGTGGGCTGGCAGCACATTATCAAGCCCCGCCTACTATGTCATTAACAGCAATCGCATTTGGTTACTTTGATTAACAATAACGAATCAAGCCTATAATAATTAGAAAAAGATTAATATTTAGTTTTCAAATAACATTCATTAATAACAATAACATGATAAATAATAAAGTGAACAATAAAGAGCAACTAAATTCGCACAGATCGTTAAAGTTATTTTTTTCAACTAAACACTGTTGAGGAAGTTCAACTCTTGAAGGTGGAAGCTAATCCCGCCCGTGAATGATCGGCAGCTGAGTGATGAAACCTCCGCTGCTGAAACCCCTGATTTCGCTAAATATAACAAGCATGTCGCTTACTGTCCGGCACAATTATAAGTAGAAATGTACGCTGTAAGGACTGCGGCGTCCAATTAAGGCCAGTCGGAAGTGGGAAACAACCAATTACGTGTAAGTGTAAATGCAACAATTATCCGCTGTCACTTGACTCGTTGATTTATCACTGTTTGTTAATTTGTTTTTAGATGAAACTCTCTAAAAACCCAACGAGAAATTTAAATGCATTAGGAATAATTTTCATCAAGCTTAGTTTTTGAAATATATTAGTCCATATTTTTACTCCATATTAAGTTCTAATGTATGCATAGCAATATATCTAGGTTTCCCTATACGTTTACTACGTATACAGGTGGATAAAATATGGAAAGGATTTCACACACTTTTTATAACTTCACTTATAAAAGTGAAATTTTGTACATGATTACAAAGAACACACTTTTAACGCCATTGGCGATATTTCATCTTTTCAGAGAGACTTTTCACGAGGAGTTGAACGAAAATCTTCAATGTGAACCTAGGTCGAACTCGTTATCAAATGAAAGGTCCATTCAATAGAAATTAATTGTCACAAACCGGACTTTGAAAGGTTTATTCTTTTCAGAGTAGCGGTTATTTGAATTTCAAAGTAGACCTAAGTAAATTGAACAATATTATTTCTTCGTTATTTAACGGTTTCAAGTAAATAATTCTGATAAAAAATTATACTTTATGGAACACAATTAATTACTCAAAAAAAATTAAACTATCAAATTATCTATGAAAAAAATAAAATTATTATGCAAGCGTTTCCATATTTTTTCCACCCTGTATATTGTATATCTTTGGATATATAAAATATTTATTATTATCTACGGGGTTGGGCAAAAGTCTGGAATATATTTCTTAATTTTAAAACTATTGAAAGAAATCTAATTAAACTTTGTAGTTATGTACAGTACATTTCACTATACCAAACATTTAGACATATTTTAATCGTTTTTCACATAGCCAGGGGATGGTCCACGAAGGAAGTCTTAAAAATGTTAAACGTAAGCCTACCTCGAGTTATACCACATTTTAAAGGTAATTGTTTATACAATACAAAAGTGCAGACCTGAGGTCAAAAGAATGTCAGAAAATACAGCCACTTAAACAATTTTTTATCATATAACTAGTAGGCCTAGCCTACTTCTCAGTTATACGGCTATTTATTTAACAGTTTCTGGCCCCTGTTGTTGACTATGTTGTTGATTGTTAACAATCGTAACAAACGACTGCGTTATAAAAATAACTGTATTATTAGATAATAAATAAAATAGATAAGAAAAATTACTAAAACCAGTTTGATCATAGGTATACCCTCAAAATAGTTTAAATAAATGTTTACAATCATTTGCTACATATTTCTTTGTTAAGATGAATATATTTCTCATATTCTGTCAATTAAATTATAGATGCAAGCAATAAGTAATAATTATTGTATATTTTTTCTTAAGAAGTGTAAGTTAAATTATACTAAGTTCTTTGAGAAGCTGTATTTTCTGAATGGATCATCTATTTGGCCTGAGGTTAGCACTTTTGTATTCTACAAACAAAAACCTTTAAAATGAGGTATGACTCAAGGTAGCCTTACATTTACAAATGTTAATACTTCCTTCGTGGCCATTCCTTAGCTCTGCAAAAAAACAGTAAAACATGTGTAAATGTTTGCTATAGTGACATGTACATTACTATATGATTTCCATACATTTCTTTTAATAGTTTTTAAATTAATAGATATATTACAGACTTTTCCCCAACGCTGTATTGTATAGTAAATATGTTTAATATATTATATATTATTATTATTATTTAGATTGTTACTGTTGTTATAGACACTACGTTTTAATAATGACTGACACCTTCATTTATCGGAATCTCATGACCCTAAACTGGCAGATTATTTACATTGTATTCGTTAAATGTTGTAATGTAAATTAATAATTAAGTACGTTATTTATCAGCATTATTTTAATATAGTTGTTAAAGTAAACGTGATTTCAAATCCACACATATATATATATATATATATATATATATATATATATATATATTGTATATATACAACTTTGTTATTTATGCAGCCATAACCAATAAGGCGAATTACCACTAATAAATCTAAGACTTTTTTATTTTTTTTAAATCCATAGTTACAATAAACTAGCTTAATTAAGGTTTTATAGCAATAAATAGGAATAAAGTTTTATATATTGGTTTGAAATTGTGTTTAATTTAATAATTCTATATATATTATTAATTTACTTAATACAGTTTAGTTACTAATATTTTTTGAAGTCAAAAGTTACATGCCGAGGCCGAAGGCCGAGGTGTCACAAGCGTAACGAGTGACGGGGTTGGTATACGAAGCAGGGGTGTCCCCTAGTCTGAAATAAAGTAACTTCAGTTGTTGTTTTCATAAATAAAATAAATCTGGTCACTGTAATAAACTTACAGATTATGATTTGGATACAATATGCACACATCAGCTGCTCACAGTAGCACTTTTTCAGCACTAATATTTATTTGTGAAATGAAATTAGGTTAGGATATATTCGAAATGCCCTTTTCCCGTTTTCAATTTTAGAAACTAAACATAAAAATAACCACTATTGTATATAAATGCAATGTTGTGTAAAAACTTCAAATAATTCTATTCTCTCCTTTTCGAGTTTTGTGTACACAAACATACGGAGGTTTGGTTTTTATGTATACAGCTTACAAAAACTTTCGTCCGTAAAAACAGGTTAGATTATTTTGTGGACTAACAAAAAAGTTTCATGAGAAAAAATATTTGTAACTTCCTTTTAACTAACTAGAGAATATACAAAATTTGCTTAGACTCTCAGTTTATAAAAATGTTCATAAAACGATAAACTTCATTATTGTAACGCTTCTTATTTATTTTTTTCTTCCTTTGGGATTTTGATGCAGGCAGATAACAGAAAGGTCCGCCGGAAGGTAATATTTCATATCGTAACAACTGTATGGGAGTGCCTGTCACAACACAGAACCGGGGCAGTCATAACTTCTGCGACCGGCAAAAAGGTGTGGAATGTTCCGCACGGGGCAATTAGGGGAGGATACCCTGCTGAAAAAGTCAGTCATTACTCAGTTGAGAGAATGTGTTGGAGTACGGCTAGTGTTTTATACGGTATATGGAATCCACGTAGACTTTGTCGGATGCAAAAAGCTTAGGAACTTACCCACTCAGCTAGAAAGCACAGATCGTGTATTAACATTCGGAATGGTAGCAGTACCAAGAAGATAAGAAGTTATACAGTCCATAGTGTAAAGGTAGCGTGAAACTAATTATAGCTTCCAGAGTGGTGCCACTAGCATGAATCTTAGGTCTGATTATAATCATGAAGTTGAGAAGATACAATTACCAAAACCATAGAGAAATCATCAAGTAGAGAAATTATAACTTACTAAAATGATAGTAGTAGCATTAAGTTAAGATGTTGAGACATCGAAAACGGTAGTAGTAGCATGAAGTTTAGATGTTGTGACGTCAAAACTAAAGTAGTAGCATGAAGTTTAGATGTTGAGACGTCAAAAACTGTAGTAGTAGCATGAAGTTTAGATGTTGAGACGTCAAAAACTGTAGTAATAGCATGAAGTTCATATGTTGTGTCGTCAAACACTACTGTAGTAGCATGAAGTTTAGATGTTGAGACGTCGAAAACGGTAGTAGTAGCATGAAGTTTAAATGTTGTGACGTCAAAAACTATAGTAGTAGCATGAAGTTTAGATGTTGAGACGTCAAAAACTGTAGTAGAGCATGAAGTTTATATTTTTGACGTCAAAAACTGTAGTAGTAGCTTGAGGTTTATATGTTGTGACATCAAAAACTATAGTAGTAGGATGAAGTTTAGATGTTGTGACTTCAAAAACTATAGTAGTAGCATGAAGTTAAGATGTTGCGACGTCAAAAAAGGTTGTAGTAGCTTTAAGTTAAAATGTTGTGACGTTAACAACTGCTGTATGAGCATGAAGTTAAGATATTGTGATGTCAACAACTGTAGTAGTAGTAGCTTGAAGTTAACTACTGTTTGTAATGACGAAAATGGTAGTGGTACCATGATGAAAGTAAAACTTCCAAAATTGAAAATGGTTCTATATTCTAAAAAGGTCCAAACTTTTACAAAGGTACAGTAGGTAGCATTTTATTTAGTTTTTTTGTAATTTCTGTTATTATTTGGTCAGTTTATACTTTTGCTTTTAATTGTTAAAATTTTAAATCTAATAGACTTTATTTCACTTTTCTGTTTTTAGAGACATACAGCATAAACAAGTAGAAAAAGTGCTGCCTCTACAAAATCCATATAAATGATGAAATAAACACTTGCTAGATTTCAGTTTACAGAATTTTAAACAAAGCATTTTTCCCTCAATAAATTTAATTGCATGCATGATATATTGAAAATTACAAAATTTTCAATATAAATATACTATTTTCAATATAAATATAAAATTACTATTTTCATCAAATGATCATAAATGTATTGGATAACTTTGGTTTGTTTTAAAGGTTAAAATAAACCTTCGAAAATATTTAGTTACTGGACGATGCCTGATATTATTTAATCACTAAATCATCGGAAAAATAAGCAATACAATTCTACTGTCAACATAAAACAATAACAAATTAATAGTTACTGTTTTAAAATGTATTTTTACCGCGGAATATTTGCTAGAAAGTAGGCTGACCAAGTTCAGACGGTATCATGGGAGGAAAATAGGTACAGCAAAGAAAAATCACTATAGCAAGTAAATAAATAGTTGAGTTTATGTCAGGTGGGTGGAACAACATGTCAAGGTGTATGATTTACGTGTCAGAGGATTTATCAAAACGGACGTGTGTTGAGTGGGTGGGAGAGGTCGCCAAGATGTAGGTCATGTGGACGTATGGATCTGTCTAGTTCACATTTTAGATACGGATTGCTTCCCAAATGTACGTTTAAGTCAACTTGTTCAGAACAATATATTTTCACTCTTTTGCGTTCAATAAATTTCTGACGAATAACAGGAACTACAATAAATTTCTAAAAATCCTTTCTCTTAGTACTTTCAAACCAATTAAAACTTACCGTTGATAACTTCCTGTTGCTATTATAGCATTTGAATACATATCACGTTCTATTAAAGTGTGACACATTCTGATAAGAATATTTAATTGTTTTCGGTCTTGTTGAGTCGCTATAGATCGTTTGCAATGTACTCTGTTTGTGTTGTATTGCAATTAATATTGGCCCGTAAATTGGCCACAGCGAGAGGTATTGGCAGGACATCTATCGTAGAAGAAAGATCACATTGATACACGAGGACCTGTTTCTGTTGCAACTTCAGTTGTCCTATAATTGCTTGAAGTGCAATTAGAGCTGGTGTTAATTTGAACTATCCAAACGGAAGTGGCGCATTCGCCGATGTCCCTACACAGCCTTGTCACAGAGTACAGCCATATTTACGAGTGCGTATATTTCAGTTGCGACCTTCTGTTATATATTAGATATCGTTACATTTCAAGTAACTTAAAGTACTCTATGAAGTAATAAAACTAAGTATAAATTAAATACTTAACGTCACAAAACTACAGATGAGTGGACTGAATAAAAAACAAAAAAAAACGAATTTATCTATTTAGTCTTAAGTAGCCTCATCCAGATATGGGTTTCGAATGAGTGTGATGAGTGTAGATGAGCTAATGTAGTCATCGGTATAGACTAAGTCTGACTATAACCTATAAAGTGTCAATAATTAATAGCCCAAAGACAAATGAACAGCGGATGACTATCAGCTGATCCATTTTAAATGTTGGTCTAAATCTGTTTTGGATCGAACTGATAATCTTTGGTTTGTTAAGCTTCAACCAACTTCACTGCCGATAGCTAAAATCACTTCATATAAAAACAAAATAAAATGTTTTATATAAGGAGAATGAATACTATATATTAAAAGAAACTCTACATTAAAAAAAGTTCCAAACAATATCTCTTATAAAAATAATAATATTAACAAAAATTTTACTCATACGTTTTACAAAATGTTTTAAAATTTAAGAAAAGCCCTATTTCGGAGTTTTATAAATACTTATCAATATATTAGAGAGTTTTTACAGTGTACGTTTAAAAAAATTTTAGTTAACATTCTCATTTATCAAGCAAATTCAGTCAAGTTTACCGTTTCCCGTGCTAAAAAGTGTTTAACCACCATTTCACGAGGATTGTGTGGTTGTACCGTACGGTTAGATCCAGCTTTTTAATCTTAACATGATCTAAAAAAATAAGTTAGACGTTTCAAGAAGATGTTTGCCCAGACTTCAGTGTATAACATTGTTTTCCAGGGCACTTTTCAAATTAACTAAAACAGCATCATCTATTATCTTTTTTGGATCATAAAACTGATAAAGTCAATTTTTCTCAATTATAACTGGAGAACTTTATAACAAAAGTTTAAATAGAACAGGTTGTTACTTGGTATTGTTAAAATAACAATTGAGACTACATTAGTTGTTAACTTCGTAAGATCTTAGTAACAGGGTTAAGTTCAAGATGTTTAGTCTCCTTCTATGAAACTGGACATCGGAGGGTTGCTTCAGAAAATGAATAATACTATGAACAAGTATTATTAATACTGTACTCGGCCCGATGTAGTACAGTGACAGGTAGGAGAATACCGACTATCTGTACCTGATGAGTCGAAACGACGCCGAAACAGCTTCTCACTCCATAGGTCGACACATCTAGGCTATACGACCTCCAGGTAGTCGGTCGTCGCATGTTGATGTGAGTGGTGCCCACACCATTTTGACGTTTGGTTTAGGGCATGAGCTATCACACAACAAAACTGTCTCTTATGGACAGCTCTTTCATTGAATGTGATCTCCATGGTTTTGTTAAGTGAAAATGGTACCATCATGGAGAACAAATAAACAGATATAGCTTTCCTATGGCCACTGGGAACGACTTTGTGGCTGTTATGTATACTTTACTATAAATGTACATCTTCATACATATGTAGTAATAAGTTCTACATTTATCCTTGAGGATTTGGGAGGAATTAGGGAGGGACTGACAAGGTGCTGGCCCCACCATCATAGGGAAAGTAGAGAAATAACTACTCGACACTATGTTGACATACATTAAGTGCACTATTGGATGCGGCCTGTTTTTTCCTCCTCTGTGTTAGTGTTTTATGACCAAAGGCAAAAAACATTTGCCGAAAATCACAAAAGAACATTTAATAATCTTGTAAGTAGCAACTTGAAATTACCTCTCATGCGACTATTTGAAACGGTAAAAGCCAACCTCCAGGTGGACTATAGGTGTTTCACCCATACAGTAGCAATTAACATACAAGGGTGTGGAGCGGGGGCGGACAATGCAACTGTAGGCAGCCCGAGAAATCGGCTTACCGCTAGACAATGGATAGGCGGTAGTCGACGTATATGCCTAATGCCGGATTATATGGCCTCCTTCACTCCAGTGACGGAGGAAACTCTCTTTACTCTTTTAATTGAGAGGCTATTTGTATTCAATATAAATTGACGTTACGCTATTTATCCTGTGCGTTCACTGTACTGTACAATCTAAATGTGGCTAAATAATATAATAGTTAATTTGATTACATGTATTTACTCTTATATTATTATTTTTAAACACTCTTTTACTGTATTTAGTGTTATTTTTTATATTATCTGTTATACCCTGGTGGGGCTCGTACTGCCGCTCATGTCAACTCCTTTCTAAATATCACAATCACATTATTTAATTCCATAGCTGGTGGTGTAGATGTGGACATGTCACGGGCAGTCTTCAGAGCAACATGTAAAGACTTGATACGTTGAAGGGTTGCTGGAACAATTAGGTTTCTCAAGCTCAATTAATTCAAATACTTAAATTCATTTCTTGGACTGTTTTTTTCTTATTTATTTATATTTTATATTAATGTATTCAAAGAAGCATTGTTTGGGAGAGTAAAGAGTTCATAATAATCCTTTAATTTTAAAAATTAAGTATCGTTATTTTTTGGACAGGCATGGAGGTCTTAATCATTAATATTTTGTTTTCATGCGGCCCCCATAATTAGGCCCTTGGTCTGTTGGGGTCGCAGTTGTTTTTCACAGGTTTCTGCATGTATGTTTTCTTTTGTTTGTTTTGGTTTTTGAATATATATGTTTGAATACAAATAAATCTTATGTTTAATAATTTAGCCTATATATGGTTGTATTTGAACTGTATTATACAGGGTGTCCCATAAGTAACCAGCCAAACTTCTGGAGGTCATTCCTTGGGTTAAAACAAACAAAAAATTTCATGTGTACAAATCGTCTATCTCGCTCCATTATCCGGCTATCTGTCTGTATGTGTTTTTTACTAAAAACTTAATATCTCAAAGGTTATTTAAGATAAAACCATGAAAATTGGTATGAATGTTGATCTTTACAGTATGCATGTACTATTTAAATTTCATTTTTTTACAACAATATTTTTCAAAATGGCGGCCATTTTAAATTTTTAAAGCCAAATATCATAATAACCTTAAATTTTACTAAAAACTTGGTAGTTACAAAAAAGTTTAAGAATTTATTTCTATAAATAATTATATAAAATGTTTTAAGATTGAACAACTATTTACTGAGAAATTACAATTTTTATCGAATTTGAACACTAAAGTTTTCAATTTTATTAATATCAAGCATATTTTTATTTGATAAAATTGTAATTTCTCAGTTATTAGTTGTTCAATCTTAAAACTTTTTATATAATTATTTATATAAATAAATTCTTAAACTTTTTTGTAACTACCAAGTTTTTAGTAAAATTTAAGGTTATTAAGATATTTGGCTTTAAAAATTTAAAATGGCCGCCATTTTGAAAAATATTGTTGTAAAAAAATGAAATTTAAATAGTACATGTATACTGTAAAGATCAACATTCATACCAATTTTCATGGTTTTATCTTAAATAACCTTTGAGATATTAAGTTTTTAGTAAAAAACACATACAGACAGATAGCCGGATAATGGAGCGAGATAGACGATTTGTACACATGAAATTTTTTGTTTGTTTTAACCCAAGGAATGACCTCCAGAAGTTTGGCTGGTTACTTACGGGACACCCTGTATATTATTGTATTATAACCAAGAATTTATTGTATAATTTGGAGTATTTTATTTAGACGCTTAAGTTATAATTGTGTTCCTTCAGTTAAAGTTTTTTTTATTTTTCATAAAATGTGCCTTTTTATTGTGATTAATATTATTTCCTGTGAAACTAAACTATACCTGTGAAAACAATAAATACGTTTATTATCATTATTATATCTTAACATTTCCTATTAATCCGGATTTTGTAATTTTTGTAATCCTCCAGTCTCAATTAATCCGTATAAACGAGGTTGTACTGTACTGTATTTTTTACTAATTAACGTTAAAATTCAAGCACATAACTCGCTTGGATTTTTTTTATCTTTTTTTCTAATCCAGGGACAAAAATTGACAGGTTCATTAGTGAATCATTGTTAAAATTTCTTCTACCCCTGATATTTTAAATTTTATTCGCTTTAATTTAACAGAAACTATTTTTGTCTATTTATTTGGTTTAACTAAATCATCGAACCAATGACCAATTTACTTGAGTTTGTAGTTTTACCGTTCAGTTTTAATTTAATTTTATTTTTTTTTTTTTTGAGGCTTAGTTAAAAATTGAAGGAGGTCCTTCAAAGTCCTTCGTATGTACTAGGTAGATGTTCATACTACATTTACTTACTTGTAATACATTATTTTATATTTAAAATACATATATATATATATATATATATATATATATATATATATATATATATATTACTTTTAATCCCAACTGTTATCCCATTTAACAAAATTGTAGCTGTGATGATGGTTGAACTTATTGAAATATCAAGGGTGATTGAGTTGGTAACCTACAGTGAACTTCAAACTTTCTCATTAATTCTATATTTGCATTATTAGAAGGAAAAGCCAAAAAACATCAAACTAAATATAAATAGCACAGTTATTGTTTCCATTTGTTATGTCTCAGTGGAATATCCCATCGTACGGTCAATATTAGTTTAACTGAGTCTGGGGCAGTGTGTACGTGTCAGCAAACCACTGGCAGCAAGATTTCTATGGCTGTCCCTCCAGCGAAAATGTTTTTAAATTCCTATTAGTAATTCCATGGGCTTACATCAAATTGGTATATCTATCGATTTTAGATAGAAATATATATTTTTCATCTAATGATAAATTTTGTGTCTCTAATTTCAGCTGTTTTGCGGCTCAGTAATTGAGCGCTAGTGTTGTCAAATGTAAATGTAATATAGTTTAAACCAGCTGTAGTGGCAGACCTCACTAACTAACCAAGTTACTGGCACTACTATTCCTAATACATCAGATGTATATTTATAGTAATTTAATAAAAGGTATAAAATTATCAAGTTGACTGCAGTCGCAAATTAACATTGATGATGCTGATTGGAATTTACGATTTTCAAACTTAATCTTTCTCTGTGTTTCTATTGATGTACCCCCTCATCCATCCATCCTTACAAGTACCATGATACAGTCTCCTCCCCCTGTCCTTAATCATAATTTTTACCTGATGCACTGTCGTTTCGTTCCATACAAAGTCAAAGTAATGTGAAAGGTCTACGACCATGTGCTGCGGTAGGTAAGTTGAATGAATCACCTGTACGCTTATGGACAATATTAGTCATTCTATCTCACATTGTGGCGTTATGAGGTTATACACTGCAGTTTAGTGCTCAGCAGTGTCACGACCCGCCTGAGGCAGTCACCACTACTCCAACACTCATTCATGCTACTAAACGGTTGTTCTGTGGTCCCGATCATATCATTTCAAGAGGAATATGAAGCATAGTTTTGCTGTAATGCTAAATATAAACGTTATATGGTGTTTAATCAAAGTTTTTGTAACGTGTTGTTGGTAAATTTAATTGTTCCCGAATGTATAGCCTACTTTAAAGACGTTGTGTGATTGATGCTACAAAGTGAATATTTGGAGAGTGTATATTTAAAAACTTTTTCTTAGTAAGCATCAAGAGCTTTTAAAAAATATTTGTTGCTACATCATTATCAGAATCCTTATTGATTTTTTTTTTTAACTGTAATCACTCAGTCAATTATATGTAACTTTTATGTTTATACTAAAGCAACAAGCCTAGCTCACCAAGGGGTGGTTCTCTACCCTTGCTGACCCTTCTCTCCGTGGTTATTTCGAAACCATCACATCTATGTAAAAGCTCAGCCATCTGCCATTGTTCTAGATAACAAAGTTGTAAAGTCTAGAAAAACCTACAAGTCTACTTTAGAGGGATACAAAGTAGTGTAATCAATAAGATTTAGTATAAATGACCTTAAACATTCTACAATAAAAACCAAATTAGCCAAGGTTTTCTGTCAGTTTTTGTCTTGATCAGCTGATTTAACTAAATTATTAAATCAAATTAATGTTTATGTCAATTTTATGGAAAAAAGTAAACTTTGAAGGGAAGTGTCTATCAATAGGGATGGAATTTCGAAAAATCGTTTCTTTGTGGGTCTCTATGATACAAACGCTGACTTTTCTTGAAATGTTATCAAACTCTGATCAGTGAATCCGAAGATTCCGTGAAGAGTGAGTACATTGTTTTTGGATTTTATAGATTAAAATTATCTATTTTAGTAATAAGGTAGCACTAACAGTTAAAGTTTTTTTGTAAGTTATATTATAACGTTCCATTGTTTCCATTTTAGTTTGCTCTTTCAGACATTAATTGTACATACTAAATGTACTAGCTAAGATGTTTATTGTTACTCGTTCCACACTCCGGTAAGACCGGCCTGCTATGATCTAGTCGTCATCCGTCACCTGGTTCCCACAGCTAGTCACGCACCTCCCGGAGGACCACCAACGACCGCCGCCTGACGTATCACCTTCGCCGCCCCGCAGGAGACTACACTATTGATGGATATTGACTCACTATAACGAACGAGGTCACTGGTAAATTACCTGTCTCCTTCTTCCTGGAGTCTGCTCCAGAGCTTTATGGTTCTCCAGATCCGAGCTGCTAGAAAATAGCGATTAATCACCGAGTATTGGTAAGCGGGTAATCTAATTACTCCCAAAAGACGTCCTGCTGGGTTACGTGGGTGCGTACAAATTGGTTTGTTATTGATGAGCCCAAACTGATGATGGCGCGTGCTGTACTGTGGTCCCGTGTGGTCTCGTATGTCTTGCGACCTATCAACGTATTAAACAATTTCTGTTTTATTCCACGATATACCAGGTGTCCCAAAATTTCCCTCCCCCCTCCCCCCGTAAATTTTGAACAGAAATATTCAGGAAGTGAAAATCTTATACTAATTTCATTGAGGGGATCGTTATAAGATAAATATTGTGCTTTTTGGGACATATGAGGATTTCAACCCCCCCCCCCCTCTCAGCTGAAATGGGAGTTGGGGGCAACTTAAAATTGTTTAAAGTATATCCCATCCAGTTTTATATATAATTTTAAAGTCGCTTTAGAAAGGACAAAGTTTCCCAAAATCAGACGTCTGTATCTCAATCCAAAACAAAATGGCAGCCTGTCAAAACTTTAAACTAAAAACATTTTGGGTTGGGAATTATGATCCTCATACATCCAAAAGCTTATTATTTAATATATTTCTGTTCAATAGGTTCGCGGGGGAGGACTTATGGGACACCCTGTTTAATTTTCCTAAACGTAACGTACTTATTGGAGTTATGTTAATTATTAATAGTATTTTGCTTAGATTGGTTTGCATTTTGGCCTATAATACATTTATATAGGCTATGTAATTCATTGTAAGTTTGAAAAGCAATAACAAAGTTCATCAAAGTATACATATTAGAGTTATTTATTACGTTTTGTGTTATGTTGACATTCATAAACACGTATATTTTCCAGTTATCTTAAAAGGAAAATTAATTTTATTATACTGTAGTTGCTAATAAACAATAAGACAAAAATACAATTTTACTTACTGATTATAACATAAAGTAAGCGTCATTTGGATAGAGTTGAAGTATGTCAGCGTTGGCAAATACAAGTTGTACTTTAGTTAATTGTCAGTATTATATAGTGCAATTTGTTAGCTAAAATTAATTTTATCTCACAAAATTTGGTTAAAGTGTTCTAATAGAATTTTGGTTACTTGGAATTTTTCTAAAAAGTACGAATTCCTCATGATGATATTCAAAGAGTTTTGGATATGCTTTATTAATAGAATAAACAGTTGATCTTCCAAATGTACGTCTCTTGAGTCGTTTCCAAGTTAAAATGATTTCAACAATCGCAGTAAAACCACTCTAACTTGTTTGTAAATCATTAGAGCCTGGCCTACCGCTACAAAAAACTAAAATTAACCCCTTAAGTGGTATTTGTAATTTTGCAGGTTATTTTGAAACATCCATATGTCTGTTGGGAGATTTTCCAAAGTTTTAGTTTCTTCTAAAAGATTTAGGTTTATAATTCTGACCGTTAACCACACATAATTTATAATATTCTATTCAAATAAATAATAAAAGTAGTGTGCTATTATTAAAATGATCTGACTCAAAAATTTGAATAGCGAAACTATAGTATATGTACATACTTATTAGACGCTGTATCGTTGATGTTGGAGTGGCCATAGGTGATGGCTTACCACGCAGTTGATCCGGATTTGATTCTCAGTATCAATGGAGTAAAGATAGAGTGGATTTTACTTCTCAAAAATCTGATTCAGGCTGCATTTTAAATATTTTTTAAATCCCTATAATTTACAAACGACTCGTCAGACGTAAATTTTGAAGAGAAAATGTGTTTATTCTATCACTCAACCATATCTCAAATCTCTTTAGTATAACTAACCATTCATGAAGTATTCGTATTTTGTAAGAAATTTGGAACTTCTAAAACTCCATTGGGAAAATTTAGAGCTAATTTTGGAAGACGAAGCAGTTTATGCTAAAAATGGTGGCTCTTGGTTCGGAAATCGCATTAAGCTGGTGGTGAAACGAGCATACAAAACAAAAATGGTTTGTCAAGGCAGGTGAGGGAAACTGTGTCTTAATTAGACATCTCTCTCCACTAAAAGCCATACGAAATATGTATTTAAGTACATACTGTATATTGAAGTACTTACTCGTATAGCTCTGATGAAAGCATTGTGTTTCAGCGACTGCAACGCCCCCTGAAGCCTGAACTTGGAGGTTGTAGTCACAGGATTTTATTCAACAGGAAGGACACGCGCCACGAAGGAAAACCGATACCTAACGTAAGGTGTGAAGGACAGGAAGTGGCACGAACACGTGCTCTGTCCCGGAGAGGGTTACATGCGGGTCCTCTGGCAACATTATGACCGACCGATATCCAAGAAGTATCGGATGGCAAAGGTCGTAATATGGTAGAGCTTAGTTGACTTGTCTTTTCCACGATTTGCGAGTTTTGCAGTTTCTGGCATAAATATAACTGCTTGATTCGTTCCTAATCTTAAAATTCAAGGAAAAGGCCTCAATTAGATCAAACTTTTTCAACTTTCCAACTCGCTGGAGGGGTGAAATTTGGAAATTTTGGTTCTGAATGTTTCAAATAAAAAGGTAAAAGGTTTTTTCCTTCGGACCTTAGGGCTCCACCCCACATGGTCTTAAAATTAGTTCCTATGTTATTCTAGAAAATGAAAATGTTTTTAGTCGAGGCTTCAATTTAACAGCTGGTTAGATTAAAAAAAAGCACTGTTGTCAGATAACAACGAAATTGCAGTGAGCTGGCGTAAATTAATGTTCATCGATGATTTTACTCTAGCCTCGATGTTTCTTTCACGTAGTGAAGCACAGGCAATTATCTAGTATAGCTAGTTGTACTAGTTAATAACTGAAAAAATGCAAAATTACTTTTACATGAATATTAGTTTAAGTGTTGGAAACCGAGGATAAAATAAATCATTATAAATGACAATATCATTGAAAATGTTAAATATTTTAAACTATGAAAAGTAACTAACAACGACAACAAAAACCTGATTGATAGTGTCGAATATCAAGGAGCTTTAAAATTGATATGTTTTACTAAGTTTCTTTCGTACTCCCACACTCCTACACAGCCGTCCCACCCACTATCCAGGCTGAGGCACCCATCCAGTGGTAAAACAAATTACTCATCGTAACATGACGATCATATACTCCTGAAGTTATTGGGATTAAAATTGTTAAATTAATTATTATAGATTCTATCTTGTCATTTTGTAAGGTTAACTTGATCTACCTCTTAAATTACTGCAAGCATCAAAATACCATAGTCATCATTATTGGCCATATTACAGTATTGGCACTGCCTATGCATGTAAATACAGGTTCACAGACACCCGTATGAGTCTGCAAACAGATGTTCCTTCCAAATGGATATTCTGTCAATTTCAAGCCAATCTTATCGACCGAGATAAGAGTCATGCAGGACTATGTGAAAGAAATACAGGCCAGCCACAGTACGTTGGTCTGAGAGAGTCGTAAAATGAAGCTGTCGACGACTTTCAGTCCATCAAACTCTAGAAACCTTCGAAGTCTTTTGAACATTTTGGATGAAGTTATCGAAATCCTGATCCCATTGAAAACAACAGTGGCGTTTCCTGAGAACCCACAAAAAATCCTAGTCAGGAGTTATCCTGATAACATTCGTACGATAATACCCCATTCCTTCTAGCTTTAGGAGCAACAATTTGGTTGTCTTCAAGTCTCCACGTTGATCTTCTCCCAACATACCAACTAACGTTATTTTTCGTAATTATTTGGTTATCCTTCAGTAATTGATCTATACAACAACCTTCTCAATTCGAAACAACTTCACCTTACCTATTGAATTATGAACAGTTCTCGAATAAAGTTTTATGATGTTGACTCTAAAAAAAAAATACTATGCTTTATACTTAATATAGCTACTTTAACTGATATGGTTTTGTAGCATAATATTAAAAATCAAATGAATAATTTTTACATGATCGGGGAAGAACACAATGAAACTTAATTATTATTATTCATTATTCATCTCTAAGATACCGATCGAAGAGATATGGCCGAATATAAGGCATGAATGAGTGTGATGAGGAACGAGTGTAGTCATTGTTACTATCTGAGTTCGACTTAGCTCAGAAAAGACTATTTATTAATAACCCAATAACCAGGGCAACTATGGGACCTACAGCTTTACGTGGAAACCGAACCACGTAGTTTTGGTCTGATTTTCAGCTAACGGACAGGTCTGTGACTCGTAGTATCCACTGGTTACTATACGACAAATCGTTTAAGATGGATTTTTTGCCTCAAACTTTAATTATCTATGGCAGGGTTTCCCAGTCTTTTTCTCCCTAGGTTCCAGTTGCACTTTGCTGGATCAATGCGTACTACTGCATAAAAGATATGATAATAGGGTATCATCATGTATATAGAAGGTATTAAAAAAGTGTCCTGGCTATTCATTTTCAGATTATACGCCTTATTTAACGAAAAAAAGATACAATTTTTGGAATTCTACTCCGTTTAGTACATATCTGTCTTGTTGTTTTTTTTACAACAAAAGTAATAATTTAAGAAGATTTGGCCAACTTACTGAAATGTTGCACACTTTACATCATCATTATTAAGCTATAAAAATAGCCATTAAGTTATCCCTATCCATTTCGAAATGGTGGTCATTTACAATTTGAACTTAAAATAATTTGTAAACTAAACATATTGTAAAAGTTGAAACATTTTAAAGTGCAGCCATTTTTAATAGCTAAATATAACTAAACTGTTATTTTTCTTCTGTTTGATAATGTTAATAGAAAGAACTGTGCAAAATTTCAAGTCAGTCAATCAAACCGTTCTTCAGTTATTAAGTTTTTGTAAACAAAATACAAAAAGATAGATATACACTAAACGCAGAAGAATTCGAAAAATTGTACCTTTTTTCTTTAAATCAGGTGTATAGTAAAAAATTTATAGCTAGAACACTTTTTTGCAGGACACGAAAATGAATAGCACTAAACGAAGTGGAATCTGAAAAAATATGTACTTTATTTTTTTATAAATTAGATGAACAATCCAAACATTAACAGCCAGGACAACTTTCTGTGACATACTGTATAAGGTAACATAGGGTGAAGTCAAAAATCTTTGTGAAATATTTCTTGAGTTTTTTTTACAATTACAACTATTTTATGGATAACATTTACTATCGAGTGGATAAAATGAATTCACTATTTTTGCTTATTAAAGTAAGTACCCTCTTACATGCTTAATGATATTCCAAAATATTCACCATTAACAAATATTGGGATTACTCTCGTGAAGTCGGCGGGTATGAGGTGAAACGAGTTCTGAGATAACAGTTTTCAACTTTACGATAACATTCTAAATCATTAAAGTGACTTGTTTTCCAATAGACTTGTTATTGTTTATTTATTGAATGGCCCGACTTGACTTCAGAGCACTCTTACAGCAAATGCTGGAACTACTAGAAGTTTGAGAATACTACATCCAATGGTGTTACAATGTAAGCCAGTTACAACCATAGCAATGCCTTTGTCTTGCATTGGTGGTACGTTTCAGCACCTGTTTTAAAACATACGTCTGTGATATTGTGAATTTTAGTGAGTGTGAAAACAATCTTATTTCTTATTGTTTACAGATCGTTATTATCACATAATTTATATTATTGCATGTCGTATGCCAAAGGGTGAAAACATAGTGGGAGTGGCGAGTCAAGCTGCGCGTTTTTAAATCTTCCGTGTATTTATTTATGGTGACCCGCATATAGTGAAGCGTCAAGGGGCACGTTGTCCATCGACATGAATCTTGACTCACCGCTCGGAAATTTACCAACGATTTCTTTGAAGCGATTCTCCTCGAGTTGACTAGTTGCTTTCCAACAGGTCCTTTTTATTAACTTCTTTATTTATTTAGTGATAAAAGTTCGCTTGTTCAAGTGGGATAAATTATTTATTCTTCCCCGATGAGTCAACAAATCTTTCTTCTTTCGCCTCTGGATATTTTGGTGGCACAAGAAATTCAACACCATATGAAGGAGAAGATTTGGAAATGTTATAGATTTTGACAAATGGAAGCCAACGGATTTATTACCATTTAATTAGCTCAAATATTTAATTGAATTTCAAACAGTATTGTAAAACATGTCGTTCGTTTAACTATGGTGAAAATCTTTAAAAATCGGTGGTTCTTAAAACACATGAACTTCTTAAGTGAAACATACGTAACATTTTAAGAGAACTATTTTTAATTTATTACTTATCTTCACCGGGCACGTGCTGAGACACGTGTAGTGTACAAGAGACACTACAATAATACGTGCTATCACTGTCAATTCCATAAGACCAAAAGGCTGAAAGTCGAAACTACTGTAAGGGTGAAAACAGTGGAGCAGTGAGTGAAGATTCAAGCAGCAAGTCTAGCTGCGCGTCTTCCGTATATTTATGTTGACCCGCATATGGTGAAGCGTCAAGCGGCGTGTCGTGCATCGACATGAATCTTGACTCGCCGCTCGAGAATTCACCAACGATTTCTTTGACGCGTTTCTCCTCGAGTTGACTTGGGGAATTCTTCCCAACAGTTACTCTTATGAATCTATTGTATTGAAAATGAACATTGAAACATGTGTTATCAATCAGACACCATGAGCGTATGTGTGATAGCAAATGATGATTTGCTGTGTTATAAAAGTTTTCTGCCTCTATAAAAACTAATGGCGTTGATAAACTACTTTCCCGAAATTGAGACAACATTTTGTGATAATATATGCTTATGTATGTAGAATAAATGATTAATTCTACCCCGGCGAGTTCACCAAACGTTATTCTTTGCCTTGCGGAAGTGTTGGTGGCATAATAACTTCAACACCAAATGAAGGAAAAGATGTCGAAAATATCTTCAATCTAGAAAAGTGGAAGCGAACTGATTTCTTACCATTAGCTCAAATATTGTATTGAATTGAATTTCAAACAGTAAAGTAAAACCTGGCATTCTTTGAACTATGGTGAAAATCTTTAAAATCGGTGGTTCGTAAAACAAATGAACTTCTTATGTGAAACATACGTAACATTTTAAGAGAACTATCTTTAATCTATTACTTATCTTTACTGTCAGGCTTAT